>CP131466.1:7500-17500 GCA_030664755.1 Microcos paniculata | reverse complement strand
ACTTTGCAAACTTCCCCTTCTCAACCTCTATCTTGTTTGTTCTGGAAACACGTCTTCCTATTCCATCTTTTCTCGAATCCCCTTTAATGGAAGAAATAGAAGCTCGAGAAGGAATACCAAAACCTAGTTCACTTGCTGAGTCTTTTTGCATCCATGGCTGAATGGTTAAAGCGCCCAACCTATACCAACAAGGATAAAAGGGCAAATTCGTAGGTTCGATTCCTGCTGGATGCGCCGCCTCTTCAAGAAGGATTTCCGGGAATTCCTTATCCGTAAAGCCGTCAAGCAGGCAAAGTCCGACATTAAATAGAGTAAATACCAGGTTAGTTCACTAAAATATGGATATCAATTCCTTCTGGAACTAGGGCTATTCAAAGCATCGAGATAGAATAGGAATAGGAGTAGGACTTGAACGGTTAGCTTGGAAGTGAATGAGGAATGATTTATCTACTTATCTCACATCGACTTTCGAGACCTCTTAGCCGAGTGTTTAAGCACACGCACATCGTCTGAAAGCACTCTACTTCACTTTCTTAGTTATAAAATGATTATGCTATCTGGCTATGGAGAAAAAACTCGAATGTATAAATAAAGGAGCTTTTAAGCCGCCCTTCAAACTTCACTCGTTAGAGGAAGGGATATGATTAACTAGCGCAGGAGAGAGAGAGACGCTATGCACCTTGGCTTGGGTACGAAAGATATCATAGTAAAAGCGAAGGAAGCTAGCCTATTAGCTATTCTAGCCTTTGAAAGCTGTCCAACTCAATGTGTTACGCATCAGCGGCATTTGCTACATAATCCGCATCTGTTGTAAGAATGGCTACTCTAAGGGAGGAGTTCAAGTCTGCTTAGTATTCTCGGACCCGGGGTGATTCAATTCACTTCTTAAACTGCTAAGAAGAATAGCTTTTCTTCCCATATCGGGATTCCCTACATAAATAAGTATGAAAGTCAGGCTCAGGACAGCGATGAGGATTAGTGGGCAATCTCCTTATTAAAGGAGGAGATGCAAGGAATAGCTCATTAGCTCCCTCACTCCAGTATATCTCCGGTGCTACATGAGTTGTAGGTAGATTCCTAAAGCGCGCGCGTAGTCCTTAGACCAGATTTCAAAGCGTGTGACCTAAGGAAGCGCCATTCAAGAGATCTCTTTAGACGCATCAGTAGCCCGACCACTTAGAAGCAGTATATGCACTTTTAAAAGCATTTTATATCCACTTAACTTTAGAGTAATGACTTGGGACGGAGGTTGTTTCCCCCTAGTTAGGCAGTCCAGTCCAGACGGACGGCTTTTAATTAAGGAAGAAAGAGCTACCTTTTTAGTCCCAGGCCGAACCGAGCTCTCAAGCTGCTTCATTGGTTGGCCAAGCCGAGGGCTTAAGACTCGATCTCCTGCCACAGAACACTCAGCTTACAAATGCTTGAGAGGCGCGATAGAGGGGCGCCTTTAAAGCTGCATTGAACAACCCGTGAAGTTCTTTTCCTCTCTAAAACCCTAAAGCAGGGGGTCTTCCAAGTATGGTATCAGAGCTGACTGGCCACACCCGGCCTGAGCTGCCATCTCTTTCTCTTGGTCAAAAGGCATTTCCGCTCCTAAAGGAAACACTCTTGCTCGCCACAAAAAAGCAATTTCGGCACATTTATCAAGCTTAGGAAAGCCGGTAATTCCTTCAAAGATCCAAGCAGCGTATTCTGATTCAAGTGCGAAAACAGCTTCTTCTCGACGCAGGAGATTCGTGAACAAGCCCATCTAAGAGCCTAACAATAGCAGCCTTTATTGCGACAGAGAGAGCTTCCAACAAGGAAAGCTCAATCCCATCTCGTGCCCTGTAAGAAGGAGGGCTCTCAGTCCCAGGTCAGATCTTTTCAGGCTTGAGGGATAAAGAAAGTTGAGATTGTCAGGCGGGTAAACGAGAATAAGGAAATTTTAATGAAAGTGCTGGCGCTATAGTATAGTCAGTCATTCCCCTTTGCCCATGCCTTTTAGGAGTGACCCTGGTGCTAGGAATTTTTGGAAGTATGGCGCTAGAGCGGAAGTGCGATAGAGCTCTTTTCAGTCCCCTAGGATATTCGAAGTAGAGAGTCAGGTTACGTTCTAACCAGCCGGCCAGCGCTCTAACCTATAACCGGTCTTGAGAGTGAGTAAGCTAACCCAGTAAGGATAGAGTCCGCAAACCATCTAAGCCTGTACCCCGCTAGCAAGTAGTTAATAACTAAACCCCTGGGACAATCAATAGAAGTATGGGAAGAGTAAGAAGAAGGTTATAAACCTGCTAACCTTCCTGCACGCGCTGTACTGTAGTAAGCAACTAATCACTCGTGCAAGAGAGTCCCCAGGAGATAGAGAAAGAAGAAGGTAGGGTTGGCAAAGAAAACTTTTCCTTATGGATTAGCTGGTTAAAGAGTGGATTAGAGGTTTGAGCGTGGAATTACTTATAATAGAACGAGCACGAGGGTGACTTACTAACCTGGGATTGGAGGGTTAGCAAAAGGGAAGGGAATTACTTACTCTAGAAAGAGTGAACTGCCTTACCTTACGAGGGGCCAAGTCCGAAGGGACGCTTATACCATAGGATTTAGTCGCTTAACACATCTCTTCATGGCATCCATGTGACCATGCCATTGGGATCGATCACATAGAGGAGAACTTGGCGATGTCTGTTATAAGGACACCTTTTTCTCATTTCGATGACATCCGCAGTCTGGGTATGGCCGCTGCCTTCCCTCAAAGTCAATTTGAAATCCCTCCTTAAGCATTCCAAGCACTTCCAGCTAATTCAGCCAATTTCTCGTCAACTCCAGCCCAACAACCCCAACCCTCCTTTAATCCAGCGACGCCCTCAAGCGGTCCTAATTCAGTCTATAGGTTTTGGTTTAGGTTCAATCTTAGTTGTTTAGCTTAGGTCCATCAATCAATCTCTCATAAACCCCTAAGCTGAATCTATATGGGGCCGGCCAAAAATTCCTTGTAACCCTCTAAGAGGGTAAGGGTAGTGAGGCTTAGATTCCATAGAGTTCAACCTGCATTGGGCTTTAGTTAAGCCTGCATCTATTTTAGAAAAGGATCCTTTATGTAGCCCAACTCATAGAGAGTTCTGTCACTTGGTCTGAACCCATTTCTTCTATTCCTATGATTGTTCAGTGATGGGTTTTCTCCTTTTAGGATTAGGTTTTCTATCCCATATCGTGTTGTGCTAAGCTCATTTCTCTTATTAGGTCTTACCTTTTGTACTCTGTGGACGTTAAGATTGCATACCCTGCAAGTCATTCATTATCCACACATGTCATACATCTTTCATATAGGATGATCTTAGAAAGCACCTAAGTGTTGGACATTTGCATGATACAGGTAAACCATAGCCTAGAAAGAAGCAGGCAAATCGCTCTAGGGTTTTAACCTAGAGCCTCGGAAAACGACTTTCTAAAACTAATACTACAGATCGACATCGGGGGTGGCCAAAACCTAGGCTGTGATGCTTCCTGTTGAGTACAGTACACAATTAAGACTTAAAGTTCGTTTACACAGTATGAGAAAGACAATTATAAAGAATGGGACTAAGCAACTTTTTTAGATTTCATTCTTTAATATAACATCAACATAACAATAACATTATAAAGCAATATAGGCATTTATCCCATCCATCCACCGAGAAAAACACCTGCCTTACACTAAAAGTTCACGCGCTTCTTTATTCAAAACAAAAAAACATTCTGAAATGAACCCACATATAAAAGTGGGCTGGTCTGCTCATTATTTGTGTTCGTACATTTTTTCATTATTGCAATACAAATAACACCTCCACCATACTAGTGATGGAGGGGATTCGCGCCGGATACTGGTGTTAGTGGACTGACAGAGCGAGCTGGCAAGGGGCTTTATCCGTCTTTCCGGAGAAAAAGCAAGCGATCAATCAAGAGAGCTAGCTTCGGTCTCACGTAGCTCGCCTAAGCAAGGACGGAGCTGCCGAGTGACGATTGGCTGAACGTACTTTGGCAGCTCCTGGTGGAGTACTAGTCTGACAGATTCTCATCGGTCTCAAGCCACGTTTCGATACCCGCGAAAAACAGGGGTCGGGTCGGTCCGTCGTCATAAGCAAGACAGGGCACCACTTATTATAAAATAATCAAGAATTACTAATAATAAGAAAGGGTTAAGGGTCTCCAACGCCTATAAATAGAAGCTTCTTTCAATCTCTATTTCGCAAAGGGAGACGGGACCGCACTTTTTCGCTCGAGGAAAGGAAGAGGGCGCTGCTCGAAGAAGAGCAAGCACTCATAGTGCAGGCTGCCACCCACGGGCACCGGGGAGACTAGAAGCGTCCGTCGACTCTTTCTAGAAGATTTAAATAAGTAGTGTGTTGCATGGCTTTTTTTGGCTTTCTTTGTTGGAGATCTACTCCTATGCTAAGTGTCTTTGTTTGGTTTTTTTGTTGTGTTTGCATGTATGGGCCAAAACCTAGTCTAAAGTGTTCAATGCTTATGTTATAATTATAATAATAATATAAAGACTTTTTCGTAAAAATGTGCTTCAAATTCATGTGAAAGTTTAAAGAAGGTGTAAGCTAAGTGTACTACTGGAGATGTGCTTATTAAGCCTTTCCAGCTCTGAAGCTTCCTTCTTCCTTGAGTCTGCGCCGTCTGAAATACCAAACCCTAAATCTTGCTAGTTCAGTTCGTGTGTTTTACGTCAGCGCGCTTCACTAGTGTGCGTAGAAAAAACACACTAACTTGATCATAAAAGAAAGTGAAACGTTTTGTCTTTCACAAAGTATCTCCAATTACCTGTTTCTCCTCACATGCAAGAATGGGCCTCTATTCCTAGTTTATTCCCGGCTTCAAGTCACCGCATCTCCAACTATTTCTAACCAACAACAAACCAACGGTCAACTATCTCTCTATCCTATACCCTTCTCAGACTAGCCGTCTGATCTTGATTCCTTAACAAGCACAGCACATTAACACAACTCAACACGAAAAATCCCCCGGGAAAAACAGAAAAATACCTCCCCCCTTAACCCCCCTTACTTGGCAGATTCACATTCGTAGGAAAGGTCTGTTCTTTTGTCTCTTTCCCTCAAGCGAAGGAACCTATTTATAATATAATAATATCTCTCTGCTTCCTAGATAGATAAATAAGAAAAGGCTTAGCATATCCTATATAGATATGAATCAGAAGCATGTGCTCAATCAGTATTCTCTCCTGCCAAAAGTCCAATCCATCTACGAATACCGTTCTGTCTTTCAATACTTCCGATCCTCCTTCCCTTCTGGATGACCTTTTATTTGAAAATGCAAGTGGGCGTTGCGGTTCAAGATGAAGGTGCAAGTTGAAAGTGAAAGTCGGAACGAAAACCGTAGTTTAGGAACTCCGACCTATAGAAAGAAAGTGAAGCGCTATGCCGGGAAAAGAGAAAGAAAAGCGTGAGTACCATGTCATGAGGCAGGAGCGAGAGAAGGGTGTCATTGGATTATGGCACCCGATGGAGCGGTCTTGTTTGGCATTTCATTCGAGTCTTTGATTGCATTCCTCTAGGAATGGTTGTCTTTCTTTTGTTTTCTTTTTAGCCTTGAAAGTAGGATCACCATCTCATGAGGTAAGAGGGAGAGAAGGGTCCAATACCTATTGAACCCCTCTTTTTCCGAGAGGGATTGGTCTTTTTATAAAGGGATTCCCACTCCGGAGATAGTTCAGTAGATGCAACTTCTCTGTCGCTTCGAAGAAGATCAGGAAAGCAGTTTTCCCTCCTTGTGAATAGCTTCTTCGGTCGAGTAGCGGCTTTCTCTCCTTAGCCCAACGTACTCTAACTCTAGTAAACCCTTTCCAAATGAATTGGGGATCATTCATTTGAAACTCAAACTAATGAAGCCGACCCACTACCCCTTGCCGGGGGAACCATTCCTCAAGAAAGACCATCAATGATGACGACTCCCGTCCGAGGCAAGAAAAGAATTGGGCGGAAGGTCCCATCCCTGGATACCAGGTACATGGAAACAAGGAAAGCGGCTAATTGGCTCCACCTCTGAAGGCGCACCATCTTTGGTACCATGATTTTCGTTGTTGAAATACCGCTTAAAGCATTCTAGATGCAAAAAAAAAGAAGAGAAAATGGTTTGGCTTACCACATGCGAATTGAAGAAGCTTATTTCATTCATTTCCCTTACCAGCTTTAGTAGCATAGATAGGGCCTTCTAGGCATGAAATAGGGGAACTCCACTTCTCAGGTATCAGCCTCAGGTTTTGTTAGTGAGATAAAGATCCTGTTGTGGAAATTCCCAACTGGATTAATCTTTTGATTCGATGTAGCACAGGATGGAGTGGGGAATTCAGTTGACAAGGCCGCCGACCGGCAACTACCTGGGAAAGAAGCTTAGCAAGGATCTATTTTAGCATTTTGGATCGGACCATCTGCTTAGTAGTCTTGAACCCCTTTCTATGAAAGAAGGGACAACGGGGTAGAAGGTAGTGGGCATGTTCACTCGGTCGATAGAGACCAGAGGAGTCTAGAGAGTCCGAGGCCTCGGTCTTATCCCTCTTTCAACCATTCTTCTTTTGAACCTCCAATCCAATCAATCAACTTGTCTACTTGCCTATCGGCATTCGTTGCCACTTGGGCAGAGCTGTTTACCTCTTCTTTGACTCGAAATGAGATCC
This sequence comes from Microcos paniculata, assembly GCA_030664755.1. Lineage (NCBI taxonomy): Eukaryota > Viridiplantae > Streptophyta > Magnoliopsida > Malvales > Malvaceae > Microcos > Microcos paniculata. Next base: position 10,848 of record CP131466.1, on the reverse strand, counting down.
CATTTACTGGTTCAAGAAAAACTCGAAAGGAATCCACTCTCACCTCTGACTCTGGGTCTCCCCCGATGTTGGAGAGACTCCAACTCTTATTCTGCTCCTTCCTGAGCCCACATCTCCATGTCCTATCGATGCTGATCTCTCCCCTAGCTTTGAACCGGAACCAACTAATGGTCTTGCAGAGCCTAGCATGATCCTCTACCGTAGCCGTAGCGCTTTATTGAGTTCCCGGCCCCGCACCCTGATGGATACCGTACCGTACTCTTTCCACCTCTCTCTTAGTCTGTCTGAAATAGCCACGCTTTCGGGAATCCCCTTGATTAAGGGCGAGTGAATGAGAGCGATTGAATCTTTTTCCTCTACTATGAGACTGAGTCTAACCGCTTTCCCGGATCAAGGAATTAGCTTTTCCGAATCAAATCTTTGTTCTTTGCTTGAGGGAAATCTGTAGCACTGGACTTCGATTATCTCGATTCGCCTTTCTTATACACGATTGAAATTCACTTTATGAAAGCAATGGACCTTTAGCCGATTTTTCTACATCGACCACTGGAGCACTTCAAGGATGATTGAATCTCCAACTGAATAAGATCGAGTTGGAATGGAGATAATGAGTTCTACTCTTTCACTGGCTGCTATCTTACTAAAAAGTGGTCGTCTCTTTGCTACCCTACCCTCTACCCTCTCGTCACTTGTTTTCTTTCGAGGAGACGAAGGGGATGACACTGGGGATCGTTCTTACTTAAAGAAATTCCCATTACTTGAGCTGGTAACTCCAAAATCGATGATTCTTGGCCACTGACTTACAGGTTTCATTCAAATGCTACCCACGTGAATGCTAGTCGAATCCGTATGCCCAACATAAGCTTATCAGCTAAGTTTTTCTTCCTGATGGAAACATCAAGCGGCTTTGTTGCATGCTTTCCAGAGTGAAGGTCAAAAAAGTATCTTGATCCTCCGCTTCTGCTCGGGTGAAACCCTCCTACCAAGAAAGATCAGAGAAGCTGGGCCAAATCCTCTGTTCACTGCGGTTAGGATTGAGACTACGATCTCCGGTTAAATTAGCCACGTTCCAGCTAAAAGCTAGTCGAACTAGAGCCTGCCTTACGAGGGAAAAAACCACTTTTAACCAAAGCGCTGATCTCTTCTTTCCTAGTGAGTCATATTCCACTTTGTCTGCTATTCCAGTCTTCCTCTTTCTTGTCGGCATAAGGACTGTCTATGGTTAGCTCTTCAACTCCTGGCTCTGACAATCTCAAAAGAGAGAGTAGCCACCCTTCCTCCAAGACTTGAATCGGGAATTTTTTCCCTTTCCATCAAAAGGAAATTCCCCTTCGCCTGCCGCTCCTACTTCTCTTCCTCCCACTGCGGTAATAGGGTTAGGCCTTTAGACTCTTCCTACTGCCAAGTCAAAGCTAAGACCTGTTATGCCGAAAAGACCGGATTCTCGCCATCTCAGAAGGTCAGGCCAGAGGGCAAGCAAGTTTATTCCGGGTACGAAACTACGACTACGCTATGAAAAGCATCTCTCTCTTATTATATTCAATAAGGCTAGCTCTTCATCTCTTTCGCTTTGAGGTCGATTAAGTAGTATCCCACGCCCTTAATAATTATTCCACATCAGGGATCGTTCCTAACTCATGTAACCCTCACTCCGGCCCTGCTTCTTAGCGCTCCCTGGGACGCGGGAACATACTTTGATATTCTACGATCGGACTTTGCCGGGCATGAGCTACTCTCTTCTAGCCTTCCTCTAACAGATTCAATGGCATCGCTTATTCTTTTTGTTTCAAGTATTCGTTCCCAGTCGATTCTCTAATTAAGATATAGCAGTCAACCATCAAGAAATCATCAACTATATTAACCGGGGATGAGCTCTATGGCTAATTCGTTCGGCTATTCTATTAAGTAAGGATCGACTTAAGCTTAAGCTAGAGCAGCTCCTTCTATCACATCGGATTCTAGTAAAGAGATGGGCCTTCTCGTCTGATCTCTGCATCAACAGGAATGCGGGAAAAGCTTCTTCTCGCCCCAGAGTCCCGAGCTGCCTTAAGCCCGTAAGCGACTCCCTTTAGTTGAACTGGTGGCTATATAGGTCAATTGAATCTTAGCCAGTTTCTTCTTTGTTCGAAAAGAGCAACTCCGACTCGACTGTCAAGCAAAGATCTAAGGCTTTCTTTGCTCTGCCTCTGGGCGCGAATGGATCTAACTTTCACTCTTGAGTAAAAATGCCAGCTATCTTGCTTTCTCTTTGCCTCTCTCTGAGCAAGGTAGGGTGCTCTATACCTTTTATATGTGATTTTATGCTTTTCTCTAGACTTGCTTCCTCCCTGGGGAAGTCAGGTAAATAGCCTTTTTTATTCATGGCCCTGAACCGGGAACTACTACTTCTTTATATACGCTAATGGAAGCAATTCAATTCCCGATTAAACTCATAGAAAGATAGGAATCAAAGCCCCAGGCATTAGCCAAAAGAGTAGAACTTGACAGAGAAGTTACAGAGCGATAGACACTCGAAAAAAAGCAAAGAGAGAGGCGCCTAAAACCACACAGTAATGGCTTTCCAAACCTAGCGTGCAATGTAACTGAACTGAAGAAAAACGTCATCAAACAGTCTTGTATTTGACACCAGCTGCCATCAAAAAAGTTTTCAATCGATGAGAGTCGATCAATCGTTTGATAGTTTTCGGTAACATCACCATCACCTTCTTCGAAAGACGAGTATGTTGTCGTTGTCTTTAATGAATGTGAATCAGACTTGTCTTGTGAAGCGTAGTCCGGACGCAAGCACTATAAAATGTGGTGCCGAGGGCCCCTGCGTTCTTTCACGTGTTAAGTCGATTATTGTAGGGGACGATTCGCAGCCCCAAACATGTCATTCTAGTCTAACCCTGTCTGAGTGTCAGGTGCATCTTTAGGGTTCTTTTTCCGATCCAGTATCCAACCCCTTTTGTGTGTCTTTTTCGGTTTATTGAGAAGTCTCCGCGTTAGTTTTGGAAGGTGTACCAACCGGGTTCATCTGCTGACGGATTAGAGCAAGTGGGCAAGAAAAGAAATTTCTCGTATAAGGGGGTTGTTTGCTTGGAATGGGAAGGCCTTCTTTCCGGGGCCAGTCTGCCTGACCTAGAATGTTTCATTTAATGTTTTGCTTGTCGAGTCAAGAGAAGAGTACTCTATCTACTGTTAAAAAATTACCCTTGGTTTCGTACCTGGGGGATTCAACTTTCCTTGGCGATTGGGCCCGTGATCAATAAGCTCTTACTTCGCCTCGAAAGGGAGCTGCGTAGGTAGATTAGAAGTAGTAGTTTCCGGCAAAAGAGAATTTCTTTTTGATTGAGTTCCAGGCTCCGG
>CP131466.1:0-2500 GCA_030664755.1 Microcos paniculata | reverse complement strand
TTTCTCGCAATGGATTATTTGATCAACCCGTTAAAAAAAAGAAATAAATTTCTAAAAGCCCATGAAAGGATTGAAAACCATATTTTTAGATTAAGAGAACTGGAAGGAATGAGGCGCCCCGGTGGATTTTTCACCGAGCACATAGTTGACATTTTAGAAAACGTTCATGGAGGTGAGAATTTAATAGCGATTGAGAAGGATATCCGAGAAAAAGGAATCCTCTCTGATTATTATGTTGAGACGAAGACTATTTATAATGCTCTTCGAGAGCAAGGTGTAACAGAACAGGTTTTACGAAAGGAGTGGCAAGGCCGAATAGGGTAGAGATTCCTCATTTGTTTTTTCTACTGGGAGGTGGGGAGGAAGAAATAGAGATAGGTAAAACTACCTTTTCAGGTAGATTCTTTTTCTTTCTTGCTTCTTGTCGGGCGCGTGCGGTAAGGACGACAAATACATAAGATTCCTCGCAAAGCAAAGACAAGCAAGCCGTATAAGGGGTAAAAAGCCGCTTGTATAGTATAAGCCTACTTACTTATAACCCTTTTTTCTATTCTAGTAGCGAAGAAAATGGAGTTGAGCGAGCCCGAACGAGCTACATACTTGAAGTGAGATACCGTACGGAGAGGCTCGACGTGAATTGAGCGAGAGCAGTAGAGCACGATACGCACAGAAGCGAGACAAGAAAATAACAGAATCGAAAGCAGTCTTTTGCGCATTGTCTTCTTCATTGTGTTGGATGCCTTTATCCCCTAACCCAATCCCTAGTTAGAAGAAAGAAAGGCTATGCCTAATTCGGATCGGCCTATGAAAAGGAGTTTCCCGTGGAAAGCGAGGGAGCTGTTGATGGAAGAGGAATCACCGGGTTGTTCGCTTGTTGGGAAGCTAAGCTCCTTAGAAAGGATTGACCGAGAAGGCGCCCCCTTTTGTTTGCTTTTCCTGTTTGCTACCTAATAAGCAATTGACTCTTTGTTTGCGATTCTTTCAAGAAAGGATCCATACGATCATATTGGCTCTATAGCAGAAAAGGTCTTTCTTTCATGGACTAGATCCCAGCAGACAGCGATCTTCTTACTGAGAAACCAAGGTTTCACGAATCAGATGGGGAATCACCCACACGAGGACCAGAAGACGCATTCTAACGCTCTACAGAGTCCGAAGGTGCGAAGCGAAAGCCAAAGCAAAGCCTATTCCTTCGCTCTCAACCGTTCTGTTCTAATACTGCGGTTAGGCCTTTTGATTAGACAATTTCTACTGCATCAACAAATAAACTAGCATCTGCAACAGGAAAAGCAGCACTGACCTCCCGGGAGACTACTTTCTTCTATTCCTAAACCTAGAAAAAGAACTCCTTTCGTCGACTATTAGACCTGCTGCAATCCAAACCTCAAGGCTTAGAGCTTCTTCTCAAGCAGCCTATTCTGTGCGTGGGTTAACTATTGATTCAATTGCTAACAACCCCTCGTAAATAAGGGGGAAGGAAACTAGCCATACTGCCGAAAATAAGTCCCTCCCGAACAGCCGGATTCGGATTAGTTCAAATCGAACTAGCTAGATTCTCTTGCTCTAGGCCTATTCTTTTACTATTCCTATTCCCTGCTCTACTTAATGGTAGAGGAGGAATAGAGATCGACAAGCAAGAGTCAAGCCTCTTTCCTGATTAGCGAATAGTGCCTCACTTTCCTTCTAAGCTGTCATCAGTCTCAGACAAGAAAGAAGATCAAATAGAATCCGATTTCCGACATGAAAGAGTAGTAAAGCATCGAAGCAAATAGCGTAAAAGGATACCTATCGAATAGGCTTTGGCACGTCGAGGAAGAGAATAAGCTCTTTGATACTGCGCTAGCAAGGCGATGAAGTCAAGGTGTCAGACGGATAGACAGCTTATTTAACCTTGATGAAATGAGTCGAGGGGGCTGACTCAAGCTAGTACAAAAAAGCCTCTTACGAAAGCCTTCTTTCTATCCCTGTGCCCAAAAGAGGGCTAGGTTCAAGGGTACACACTAGTAGCTGCGAGCCTAAGATCAAAGCAAGTTCAATCGTGCCGATTACCTTGGCTTCTGTATCATGATACATAGAAGAAGCACTCTTGACTCTTGTCGACCGTGACCGTTCATGGTTGGCTAGCTTAGAACAAAAGAAAGAAAAGAACCCTTCTGTCTGCTTATTACAACCTATTATTTCCAATAATAGCAACCCACTTAAGGTATTATATAATATAATAAACTATTCCCTTATTAACTTGCTAACTACCTATAAGGAAGTCGGCTGTTTCGATTCCCTCTCTTGCAAGTGTGCCAGTCCTAAACATATACATAATATGAAATTCTTTCCTACAGTTAAAGTTAGAATAAAAAAAATCATACTATATAAGGATAACCTTGAAAGGAGCCTTCTTAGCTTGAAAGAGGCCTTGAAGGGGTGAAAGTGAAGCATCCGGTTAGGAGAGAGAAGCGACTGGGGTTGACCTACTATCGACTATCGCTAACACTACCCGAAAGAA